>JAFIRS010003285.1:97500-145014 GCA_018342105.1 Gonioctena quinquepunctata | reverse complement strand
CTTTTGCACTGGGTTCCCCGATTCAGATGATTATTAGGGTAGGGAAAAAAAAATAGGGGATGTTTTTTTTGGGAACTCTTTCTTGAAATTGGGGCCAACATATGAGTTCTGATGACACTACAACATAAAAAAAGGATTAATCTGATGATGGAGACGGATGACAGTTAGGGATCTCCTTCATGGTTCACGAGTTTGGGGTAATATGTCATAAAATTTACATGTCCAAAAAAAGGGTTTCACTGATTGACTGATATACGATAAACTCCCCGATCGAACCTTGGGGACCTGAGAGAAAATTTTTTGACAATATTTTATTGATATTCCATCCCTGGGGAAAAAAGGGTGGGTGAAAAAAGGGGATGAAAGTGAAAGTTGGTTTTGAAATTAGAGTCAAAAATTTTAGTATTTGGGCTCTTCCTACAAAAAAAAAAATATGTTTGGGTTTTTAAAAAATTCAACCCTATTAAGGGGAAAAAGGGGTTTAAAAAGTCTGTATAGTTAGTTTTAAAGTAAGGTCATGAAAAGGTTTTGAGGGCCTTTGTAACAAATAAAAGTACATATTTCATTTTTTTTAAATCAAACCCTGAAGGATGAAATGGGGGATAAAAAAAGATTGGAAGTTTGTAGGGGAATTTCCCCAATTCGTTTTTTTTTTTTTTTTTTTGGGGTTTTAAAAAATTTAAAAAAATTGGTTCCCGTTTTTTTGAAAAAATTTTCATTTTACCAAATGGGAAAAGAAAAATTTGAAATTTAAAAAAACACCCAAAAAAAATTTCATTCAATGGTTGGGCCCAAAAAAATTCAAGGAAAATTTGAACAACCCCTTTTTCCGGGTAATCCCCTTTTCCCGGTAATTTACATAGAAAGGAAGATTGCGGGGAAACCCGGGGATGCTCTGAGTCGGATGAACAATAAAAAACCTTTTCGATGTTGAATATGAGGACTACAAGGGGTAAAAAAAAAATCACCAGGTCCCAAAAAAAAAAAAAAATAACTAAAAAACAAGGAAATCTATTTTGGTTTTCCCCGGAAGAATGGGCATTGGCCCACTGCGTATCACAGGATCTCGCTATGGGGAAAGGAACCCCCCTGCAGTTTGAAAATATATTTTGGATCAGGGAAAAACCCTGGGGAAAACAACAGAAAAATGTTGGAGAGGTAGCTGAATTGAACTTACCGGAAAGAAACTTTCCCTTAAAAAGCATACTATGAAACACCTTCATATGGTTTTGGGAACGTTTTGAGGGATCTAAGAAACTGTTGTGAAAAAAACCAGGATACTTTTTGCTTCCGAAATGGATGTGGTATCGATGGACTTGTTTTTGGAAAAAAATACAGGAGATTTATAAAAATTCATCTTTCATAACTCGAATATCGAACTATGTGTGTATGAAGACACCAAAATAGTTGAAATTTTTTTTACAGAAAGGGGGATTTTTTTGATGGAACCTGAAGGGGGAAAGAGCAACCCCGTTGGGTCAGGAAAAAGGATATTTTGTAAGGAAGTAAAAAAACTGGTGAAGGAGGAAGACGCTAAAAGGGAAACTAATTTCTTGTCCAAGGATGAAATATTTTTATCGTGTTGAAAATGATGGCGATAAAAATTGGGGGCCCCCCAAAATTTTTAAAATTTCCAAAAAATGATGGAAGATTTTCATGATTCTCCGATGGCGGGGCATCCGGGACAAAAGAATACATTAATAGTCAAACTGTTTTTTTTTCCCAAATGCGCACCGATGTGAAAAGGGGATTGTAAAAGGGATGATGTAATAGGAGAAAAACATCCCCTCAGGGGAAAAGGCTCCACTTCAATTTTTTCCCCCCACGGAACCATGGGAGGGCCTCGATGGTTGGGGCCCTAGAAAACACTCAATGGAAATCGATTTTTTACGTTCCGGGCTTTTCCCCCAAAATACTTTAAAAATTTAAAAGGTACAACAAAAAAAAGAGGAACACAATTAATTTGGGAGATCAGGTATACTTGAAAGATATGGCGGTCAAACGTGGACTATCGAAAAAGTTGGTTAGGATTTGGGATTGGACCATATAGAATTATTGAAATGATTGGTCCGGTGACTTGTAGAATAAGGAAATGTGGTGGAAGAGATGAACAAATAGTTCATGTGAACAGACTAAAATATATACTGCTAGGACAGATGACGAGCACCGGTCAATGAGAGAAGAAAGAAAGAAAAAAGAGGAAAATAAGAAACAGTACACTGAACTGGAGTCCGAAGAAGAAGCAGAGGAAATTGGGAGATTCCACCCAATGATGGTTCCACAATACGTGAATGTGGCACCAGATGAAAATACCAGTGGCCCGAGTAGCGAAGAAGAGGAAACTGATGTACACTCAGAAAGTGAAGAAGAACAGCTGCTCGACGAACCAGCAACTCAGTTACGAAGGTCAAGTCGTTTTAGGCGGCCTCCTGACCGTTGGGCCTATTAGATATCCAACATAAGGGATATATGAATGTCCATCAACGGACAAAATCTTTCAACGTTCTTCTCATTTCGGTATCTCATACTTCAGGGGATCAGATTTTTTTTCGAAAAAGAAAACTGTCAGAAAAAATCTTTAAACGTGGGTTTAGTGGGATATACGCTGGTTCGGTGAATCTAATAATTTTTGGGTAATAGATCAAATATTTTTTTGCATACCAAAGGAAAAAAAAACATTTTTTTTTTGCAATTGTCTTGGGTTATATCCGGGATTTTTCCTTCTGGGGAGTCAGGAAAAACATTGGTACTACATTTATTACTGCAGTGGGGTGAATTGACAATGTCCTTATATTCACTCCCCCTCCTTCTTTTTATGTTGATGTATGTATACACATATTAAAGTTAGCATAGGGGTTTATCCTGGAGCCAAATTTAATAAGAAACAGTTGACGTTTACTATTTTTCAATTGAGATCTGGTAATAATTTGATCATGATTTTGTGATTGATTTTGTTTCATTAATGAGATTTTTGTAATAATTCGTTCATGATTCTGTAATTATTTCTTTTTTTTTTCAATTGAGATCTGGAAATAATTTGTTTATGATTTTGTGACTGATTTTTTTTAATGAATTTTTGTAATGGTTTGTTCATGATTTTGTTACTGAATGAGGTTTTCGTGAGATAATGATATATTTCAATTTATTGTCTAGGGGGGTTTTGAACCGCACTGCGATAAAACTAAACGTAGTTGGAAGAAATATACATCATGAAATCAAGCAGTTATCCGGTCATCATCCTGGGAATAACCTTTTTTCTGGCCACCAGCTTCATCACCCAGGTGAAGTCTATGATAGCATATGATTGTGATGACAAAGACTCTGAAATATCGGCTGTTTCGATTCGCGATGTCGCCGAGTGTCCCGAGATAAACACTGCTTACTATAGTGAATCGGGAATTGTTAAAGTTATTCAACGGGACGAAATATCTCTCCAGCACGTATGGACTTGTCTGATAGAAGTAACCCGTCTAATCTCCCATTGTGACATGCATAGCCATAGTTCGGTTGTGGCCGGGGGTATCATGAACTATATTTATCGTGTTGGCGCAGAAGAATGTCGCAGCATACATCGTTACCGAACTCTACCAACAAAATATTGGCGGAATAACAATGAATGGAACTACGACAGCATCTCTGACACTAGAGGGGGTAGTAGATTCCGATGGAACGTGCGAAGGATCCACGTATCATGAAAATGGACAAGTTTGGAAGGACGTCGTTATTATTGCAACTATTAAAATTCAGGTAACGGATTACCTAGCCAAAATGAAATTGGATGAAAATGAAATAAGTTTGATAGGTGGCGTTGTTTGCCCATTCTTGAAAGGATACTGTTTTGACACAAATCTTGGGGAAACAACATGGGAGGTCAGTCCTCTACGAACTTACGAAGAGAAACTCAGCCTCCTCTATCACGGACAGGCTGAAAATATCAAGAATCAGTTCACCACAGAACAAATCATCGTTGTTGAAGATAACACTAAAGTATTTGCCGTTACTTTAACTAAGAAAGTATATTTATGTCAATTGGAGATTTGGCAAACCGAACATCCTAGGATACTTGTCATAGAAGGAGAACAGAAAAACCACATATCTCCAAAGATTAATGTCCTACCACATAATGCCGATCTAATGGCCTATGTAAATAGCAAGTTTTTATATGTAGAACAAGCCTATACTCGCAAATTGGACCAATTATATACCAATACGGTTCATCGACGATGTCTTATACAGAGAAATTCTGCGGACCCGTCTTCTGATGGCGCCATTGGTGCCAATACCTAAGCCAGCTTGTAAAGAAGTGGAGGTTATGTAGGGCGAGTATTAGGCGAAGTATTGTATATAATGAGATGCGTACCACGCACTGTCGCTATTCGCCGCACGGAAAGATGTTATAATGAGTTGCCGATAGTAGTAAACAATGCATCCAAATTTATGGCACCAGTGACAAGGATAATTCAAACACATGCGGAAGAAGTGGACTGTAATGGATTGATGCCCCCCTTGTACCTTATAGATGACCAGTGGATGGGACTCAGCCCCTACCCCACTATAAAGAAGGCTCCCGAAGTGTTGTCACCGGAATCTAATCTGAAATTGACTTTTTTCCCCATCCAACCTGTCGGAACTTTGGGAATTTACACCCAGGAAGAAATAAGCAACGCTCAAAGGATTCTCACGTTTGGGAACGAGAGAAAAGCAGTCGAAAATATCATCGCTAGACGAGTGGCTGGACTAGAAACAACTGGTCAAGGGTTCTCCACAGTGAATCTCTTCAATACCGAAGAAATGAAGGAACTGGCTCACAACACTATGCGCCAGGTCTGGGGATGGTTTACTGACTTAGGACTTTTCATGAGTGGATTGATGGGATTCTATGCCATCTTCAGAATTGTAAAATATGGGATAGGAGTAATACTGAATGGGATCCAGCTTTATCAGACTCTGGGATGTGGAGTTATGATACTAGCCAGCTTGTGGAACAATCTCACCATGTGGGTGACTCATCGACATCACCAAAAAGTAGGGAAAGCGAAAACCGACCCCGTAGTGGACCAACCTACTCAGCTGAATGAAGTGACAACCCAACGTATTTATCCAAATCTATCGCACTGGACTGAGCAGCAAGACAGCGAAGGTGCTAAGGACATTTTTTCCGGGAAGGGTGAAAAGTGAACATTCTTCGTATTTCTGGAAATTTGGACTATTTCGATCAAATGTCGAAGACAACACTGACTCTGTAACGTGCGTGGCCAAATAATAAAATGAACTGATCAAAACTTACTACTGAAGCCGCGTTGTGTCGGACATTGAAAAAAAGTAAAGACAATAATGTTAATCAATTGAAGAACCCGTCATTATGAGATGAGTGAGGCGTAAGCGGAAGTCCTGGGATCAACAGAAGGCCCTTTCCGAAGGTTATTCCCTCATGAAGAGACCACTTCAAACATCAGGCATCAAAGTTTTCGCATGTGCAGTGCCGTGTGAAAGGGAACGCGAAAAACGAAATGTTCGAACCGGAAATCAAATTGTATACGGGGTAGATATAAGTTGCAAAGTATCGATATTATGTATGCATGGTAGATTAAGATGTTTTTTTTTGTTAATTAGATAAAAGTTGTGGCACCGTGTGCACAAAACTTTTTCATTGGGGGGAGTGATGTAGTACCCTGTACAAACGAACTCAGTTCATTACATATTTCGTTCAGCAAATATTTTCGAGTATACGATTGGAAATATATTCCAATAATCATATCGGTAAATGAAATGAGATACTCCTGCCCAGACACCTGCAGATACAGAATCGTTACAGAATTGTCTAGACTTGATAAAACGATCAATGGGTTATTCATAACGATAAGTAGGACCACCCAAGGCAGAAAAAATATCATTTTTCTCGCCCGACTGAGAAACGCTGAGTTGGAAACTTTAAGATAACCAATTTTTGCGTGGGATTTATACAGATCGCCGTTGAAGGGATAATAAAATAAAAAACTACAAACGCCATTGCATTGAAGGCGGGGCTGTAAGAGAAAAATTGGGATTAAAAGGTGAGCCGAATGGAACGTTTTAAGAAAACGAAGGGAGTAAATAATAATTTTGGAGGCGGGCAAGGGAGTCGGTCAGGGTTCGCAAAATCGGACGGTCAAGTGGGCAATACGGAGACGGCGAAAACGCGTCGAGAGTTTAAGGCGAGGTTGCGTCGCGACGCCCTGGAGTAAGGGTTAAGTATCGTTTCGGTGGTAAATAGTACACGCGTGTGTTTAGCGTAGAACCCGCTACGGAACGGAAAATAGTGACGGTGATCGTGCACTGGAAAACAATTCGTGAATTCAGGGATTTGATGAAGTTTCTGGATTATCTGCCACTGGTAGGGAATAGCAGCTCAGCACACAGGGTAAGCGATTTGAAGCTGTATGTTAATGTAACTAACCACGTATAATCTCTGGGGAGGATTTCTTTCCAATTTTAAGTTTTGCAGTACGCTTTTTTGCAAATGAGAATAATCGATACAGGGTACTCGTCTCTTTCCACTCCATTCTGTTAAATGAATACAAATGTGTTTTGGAGATAAATACTTCACATTTTGCTGAGCTCCAGGAATTGATATTTCGATCATGTCTAGGTGTTTTTTTTTTGTATTTTCACTAAAATATTTTGATACTATTGCCGTTTTTCTCTAATCAAGAATTTGTTTGTTATGTTTATTTTTACCTTCTTTATTATATAGATATTTTTTTTAAGTTGCCTTTCATTTCTCTTACCTCAGAGAAGTCATAGTAATATCTAAAAGACCTGCCTTCGCGCGCAGGCCGAACTTATGTCTTTTTGGACTACGAGGGTGAAAGAAATGTATTTTTATTAAAAATACACTGCCCTGAACATCAATATAGTAGAACTACACAGGGCAGATGTAACACTATAAAGCTAAAGGTGGCGCCCGAGGAAAACCGAGAATAGTGAAAAGCGCCAAAGTTTGATAATAGGGGAAGAAACCCCTTTACAACACTGACCTCAGATTATCATTTTCAGTGCAGTTTGTTTCCTCTAAAAGAGTTGCTATATTTTCAATTAACTTTTCAGGCCCCAGTTGTACTCTCTTTTCCTGGTATCCCTTGAGGAAGATGTAGTTGAGTTGAAAGTGATGCCTGATTGCTAAAGTCAGGCAAATGTTCCTTCGATTACAGGATGCATTGGCAAAATGTTTAAAAACACGATGTTTTGCCTCAAATCGCATACACCACATCTTTGATGGTGGTCCGAGAGTTTTGATAATTCGGTGATAACGGGTTAAATGATGAAATTTCGGTTTTAATGATTGCTTGTAAAATAGCAAATATTGCTAATTCATTTCAGCAATATGCACTCGCAGAATCTCACATATTGATAAATTGAAAGAAGAGGATAATAACATATCCACTATTCTTCGAAGTGTTATTTGTAGTTGCCAAGCAGGGTCATTACTTGGTATAAAGTCACCAATGAGAAGTCCGAAATAACGCACGAATGTAATCATTTCGGAAGCTGAAGTCGAACATTACCTTGTTTCAAATGGTGCATATTTAATGGCATAGGTTTTGACTTCTGATCAGGACCAAAATTAAATGCAAAAATACGACTATTTAAAACATCCAACGAAAATAGTGACTGTTCGGTAACGTACCTGACAATCAAAAATGATAAAATGTATTTGGCACAACCCTCTAACACATCATGCATCATATCGACTGCTATTTGATCAAAGAGACTAAAACCTTGTATATTAAACCACACACATTTTTCTTTTATACCAGTGGCATCCAGTTGCAAACCAGACCTGATCTGTTCATTGTAAATGTCCAATGTCCTTAGTGCAGTTTCATCTTCATAACACTGTGTTTTCAAAATACTTTTTTCAACATTACAAATTCTGCAAGGATAATAGCAGAAAAACTCTGTAAATCCAGTAATAGAATGAATTCCTAAATTATCACCAACAAGTGCTCCAAGTTGAAAGTAACATTTAACCTTTTCATTACATATATCTAACTCAATTCCAGAATTGTACAAAAAATTTATTTCATTTATAACAGGGGTAAATATAACGTAGTTACCAAAGGCGACCCGGTCAGACGAATGAAAAAGTGCAGCAAGAAAGATATTACTCAGTTGTGACGCCCATTTTGGTGGGAGACATGGTACAGAAACATAGACTGCTCCTAGTTTGTGAATCCCTGCATGACTGGAGAGAACATTCCCAGTTTCAAAATCATCAAAAAATAAAAATAAAGGGACAACAGTACGATTACCATGAATGACTTTTTGGCTTTGCCAAAAAGATGCTTGAATAAAATTTTGGATTATGCCACTTCCAATATCATTTTGTAAGGCAGCCATGTACTCCATAATGTCTTCAAAAATACCTGGTATTGAAAAGAATTTTTGTAATACACTGTGCAAAGGAATAACTTGTTCTGTGCAAGTGACTGGCTTTAAAAATCTATTATTATTGTTTCTGGCATCATTTATTCGTTGACTTATTACTATTTGCGAAGGTTTCACCAACGTTTTCGTGACTTGCTCAAAGTATTGCATTCAGAATCAAAACTTTCAAAAGATGACTCCAGCTTATGAGATACAACTTCACACATTAAACCTATATTCTGACATGTAATTGAACCGGTAACATGCAATTTAGATAAGCCCTGTCCTACCATATGAGAGACTCCGCCTGATATATGCGAAGTAAGTCCCTGAACCACACTGTTGATGCAGTTTCTGGGCAGATGTGGATTTGCATACAGAGATGCAATAAAAAAAGGAAACTAGTTTTCCTCGACACCAGTTTTTGTCGCAATACTATTAGATTCAACCTCCAAAATCTGACTGTTAGCTAATACTACATCTTCTGTACACGAGGTTTCGAAAGAAGACGACGATGACTGAGCTATTTGTGATTGCGAATGAGTCAAACGGAAATGTCTACTGTAGGACTGCTTGCTATCAAATTTTCTATCACACCCTCCTTCAACACATATGTATTGATGGAATGATTCCCTTTGATGAATATAGCTAAAATGTATGAACAAAGATCTAATACTTGGACAAGTCAAAGAACAAATAAAACATGTAGGCATTATTTATCACGTTCCTGTTCCCTAACTTCTAACTCTGATAGTAAGGTATTGACAGTTGTGTATGTTTGATCATATTTTGTAGACATTTCAAAAAAACATAATTGAATAAACATCCAAATAGGTTTAGATTCTGTTGGGTATTCAGCATTTAGAACGTGGATTATTTTAAAACATGCATCAACCGCACTCAAGATGTTATCTACTTTATACAATGTTTCGTCTACAATAACATAGTAAGAGTTGATATCTGATAATGTTTGGCCTACAATTATAATAAAAGGCTGCAAATGTAACTTTAAACCTGCCATTTTATCTCGTCTCCTATTTATTGTTTCCTCCACTTCTGCAGCCGATTTTACGTGTGTTATAAAACCCTCCATTGCTTCTAAGCGGGATGGCCTCCAGGATGTACCTTTTTTTTTGCTCCTTCTTAGGCTACTCAAATTAAGTAGATACGCTATCGAAAGAAAGAGTGCTAAGTTGCAATGTTATTCTCCACCTAAGAACGAAATTAAAAAATAAATTATGATATACGTACAAGACAGCCTATATGTGTGAGAAAGTGATATATTTTATCTTGGAACTAAGAATGGGAACTGCAAACAATTGACTCAAAGGGTCACATTATTTTACAAATTGGAAAAGCCAAAACTTATAGCTGATTTCAATTTTATGATTGATTTTAACATTAAAATTGCCCGAACTTGAAAAATGGGTAATTTTAAACACCCTGCACTTACAGTTCAAAGATGAAATCAAAATCAATATAGATTTTGAAAAGTTTCACTGAATTTGAATAATTTCAAGGCTGATCGGTCTCGCTTGGACTAGCCAAGCATCGTCGGAGCTTTGATTGACGTTTTGTTGTTATGGTAATCGTACAAAATATAAATGTATAAGCAAAGATTACTCCAGTACTTCTCAAACCTAAGTTAGCTGTCATATAACAAACCCTAAAAACTTTTCATCTAAAAGGGGAATATATTCTTTCAACTAAGCGAAATTATCAAAGTTTTCAACATAAAATTATTAACTCTGTACACTTTTTCAGTTTTTAAAGTGATCTGCAAAGTGTTTTTCTACAGATCACTTTTTTTTCTAATTTCTAAAAATATTTTTTCAATTTTTCAGGTATTTAAGATAATTATATTACCTACACATGGTATGTCACCTTTTATTAATAAATCTTTATATATTTCCGAAATCAATATTGCTACAGGTATGTTGCTAGTCGATCTTTAAGATGGGCTAAAATAATTGTATTCGCGGGCAGAACCTCAGCTGAAAGCCCTTCGAATATAAACTTAGTTTTTGTTTCACTTCGTTATAATGTGAACAATGTGAAGTTGTAAATACTATAAAAGAACAAATGAAAAAATACCTTCTGCAAGCTTCAGCAGCTCCTTCAAATTGGCCTTCATGTCTGGCACTGAGGATGAGTCTATGCGAGTTTTGATGGTATTTAACGATCTTTCTTTTGTCAGGGGAAATGTCCTAGTTAGTGCCTCTGTATGGTCTGGGTATATAACATTAAAGTCAGTCAGCAACTAAAAATAAAGCGATTACAAATCATTACCTAATATCTAAAAAAGTTTTCTTCGCTTACAAAGATGATACAGTATTAAACATATTTCGATCTGGACCTATGTATACAAAATATCAAGGATAGATTCCATGAAGAAAGTATTTCAACAATGAAAACTGATAGCATTTTTATAGTGTTCGAAATGTTTTATGGTGTATATCATAGTGTTTTATTGTGAGCAATTTTAGCTGTAAACAGTTTAAAGTTTATTAGGTATATTTGTTTGTCAAATATTTACCAATTATACACTCATTTCATTTCCTGACAACTACATTTAAATGAAATTTCAAAACATGGCCTCTATGGGGTCCACGACTTCAAATTTATTACACCTTTTAATACCAAACAATTTTACAACAAAACATTCAATATTTTCCAAAGTTAGAGTATTTTATAGATATATAGATTATTTATGGAAATATCCAGATATCAATTCAATAGAATACCAATGTATTTTAGAAACCATTAAAACATGTATTTTATAATTGGGGTATAAGGTGTAAATGGAGGTCTAATTTCAATTATATGATTATTATTAATATTTTTATTGTGAAACAGTTTCAAGGACCGAAGATTGAATATTTTTGTTTGGTTTGTTGATTCAACTTTTTAGCATAAAGTTTCGCTTTATATTTTGCTAAAGCATCCTCAGATAATTTTTGATAGAAAAAAAATGATAATAATAGGTAAATAATAACAACAATAATAAGATTATAAGAAATTGAAATTATTTAAAATTGATACGTACCATTTTTTATATGTTAAAATGAATCATCCTAATTGATAGTGGATGTGAGCATTAAAGAGTTTTTCTTCAAATCATAATAAATATGTAAAATAAATGTTTTAATGAAAAAGGTGTATGAAACAACGGACAGAAAGAAAATTACTTTGAAATACGACTATTCAGTATGTCTCGAAAATAAAATGTATATGTGTTGTTTGTCTTAATATTTTGACCTAATCCATCAATGTCAGATTTAAAATAAATTATATTCATTGTCTTGTTACGTATGCATATTATTTCCTTTGTTTCTTTTTGAAATAATTAGCTTCTTGGGTTAAAATTTTTGAATCTGAAAAATTGGTTTTAAAAAGGTTTTTTTTTAAATTTATTTCAAAAACCTGACCCATAAACTACAAACCAAACAAAAATTATTATTATTCATATCAATAAATCAGTAATTTTCCTAATCTAACTGAATTTTTATCAAGCAGTTTTGACTTACCAAAAGGTATCCTGAAGGCTTATATAAGCATGGAAATTTGTTGAAATACTCTGTGATCGTCGTCTCCTGACTCTGTAGTCTGGCCTTCGTGGTGAGACTCCAGTACACCTCCACCATTTGCCATGGATCAGAAGAGTTCTGGAGCCACAAAACCTGCTCGACTACCTCTTCATTGGGTAGCCCTTCTAATCTCTCCTGTAACTGCCTTATACTAGAGAGGCATACGGGAACAGGAGATTGAGTCCCCGATGGTGAGGGAGTAGAGTATCTCGAAGACGTAGTTATCAGTCCTGACTTCCGGTACTCTCTCCTTAGGTTGTCAAGGCAATTGATCAATTTCCCCTTGGCAGACGATTTTAGTCCAACACCATGAGATTGGTAAGGGATGTAGTATGTCGAGGCATGCGCCCTTTTGAAAACTTCTTTAATTTCGAAAGAAATAGCCAAAAGTCTCTCCCCCGATATTATTTTTGTAGGGTTACCTTGCAGTTCCCTTCTTATTATCAGTTTGCATAAAGTGGATCGCCCCTTTAAGGAGAGACAGCCCCTAGTCTCTTGCTCGGCCAGCAATGCTTTGCCATCATTGGTTTCTTTTAATAATCTGAGAAGAGCCTAAAATTAAAAGTCCAATTTCATTGGCGAGAGCTTAGTGGTGTAAAATATGTTTAGAGCTTTGGAAACAATTTCGAGAACATTTTAAGGAGGAGTATGCTCTAAACTGAAATTTGTTTTATGCAAAATTTAAAAAGGTCCTAATATGTTATGATGTGTCAGATCCTTATTTATCTATTTTTATAATTAATAATATTGCAAATATTCAGTTAAACCAGTTGAGTAGGTGTAACCAAGTTAACATTTTTTCATTTGATCAAGTCAATATAGTTCAGGTATATGTATAAAAATAATCACAATTATCGGCCCTGTCGTGTAATATATAACAAATTTGAGAATTCGTACTTGTATGCTACAGGGGAATTTCTCGATCGTTAGACCCTATGTGGAAAATCTTTTTCAATCAACAATTACGGACCCACTTACATTTCTCGTATCCTGAGAAGAGTGATGCATGAGTTCAGATTTTTCATGGTATTCAGTTGTATCAGTCTTTTCCATAATCGTGGATGGTTCTCTGCTCGATGATGGTAATGGTGTAGGAGCACTATGCATTGACGCCTTTCATTTATCCCAGTGGGACAGAAACTGAGCTCTGTGTCCTATTGAGGGGAATAAGCTCTTTTACCATATCATCTTTGAGAAATGGAAGGCTCTGCAGAGTAACATCATTTGCTATGACAAGCACTAGAAACAGGTTTTAATGATCCTTTTATGCTAACGTAAACAGTATAGGGTAGGTTAAATGTAGGAGAAGTAAAGTGTTTAACGGCTAAACGAAATTGTTTTCTAGAGTTTTCAAAATTTCTTTACTTTTTAAATTTGTCTGCACTCTGCATACGCAAATCAATGATACGTCATTCGGCCAAGTTTCATTACAGAGTAGCTCATTATCAACTTTTGAACTTCTACAATTTAAAATATACTCAATTTTTGCCTGAACCTGAAGTACTACTTTGAAAAATAACATTTTTTACTGAAGTTCAAGAGTATGATAAGGTTTTTAAAACAATAACAAGAGAGTAAATTAACATATGTAATGTAAGTAACTAAAAACCTGCTTATCCATAGCATTATGAATTTTTGAAAATTAAATTTTTTTATGGACCTGTACATATGTATCGATCTAAAAAATAATATTTATGAATTTTTTCACTTACATGTTCATTCAGTCTTTTGTTGCTTTTCTAAAAACATACTGTTTCTTGCGAAATTTGAATAAATTTCAAATTATAGAGGTTCAAAAGTTGATGATGTTTGATTGTGTTAGGAAACTTTGTAAATTGAAAAAGTGTAACATATCACTGATTTTGCCAATATAGATTGCAGGAAAAAAATAGGATGAAAGTACAGATCCGTTTTTTAAGAAAATAAATTTGATAAACAACCCCAACAGACGAAATGTGATGTAAATTTGAGTACGGTGGCTTTTAGGATATTTCATTCATCTCAAATCATTCCAATGACTCTTTTTCAATATATTCAAATGTTACCTAGCTAGAGATAAACAACGAGTCAAAAGTCTCGAGTAGAGAGGAAAATGATGATTTCTTAAAGGGGGAATCACATAATATCAGTCACAGGCCTGACATTCCATTCCTACTAATTTATATTACCCCATGTTTTGAAAATATTTATATTTCAATGTATATTCTCTACTTAATTTATAGGTATCAAATATTGCTACGTTTACAATATTTTTGGCTTATGACCGTTACGGTTGTCAACATTTAATGCTTATGCGTTGATTGACGATTACTTCAATAATTACTGTTTAAGTGAGAGACACTTTATAGCCAAACAATTTGAAATAATGAAATCTATTTACTTCTGAATGTTTCAGTGTAATTGGCCAAACCCCATCCTCTTAAATAGCCGGCGACATCATCGTCGATGGCTGCTACTTCCATCGTGGCTTTGATCTAAGTCTAAGGCAATAGGCGGCAACTCGAATAAATAGTTAGTTGACGCCGACATAACTATTTTTCTAATAAGTACCAGAATTCATTTCACAATCATTTCACTTGCACTTGCTTATGCGTAGGTATCCAACAACCAACACGAAACACGAATTACAAGTTACCGCGTCGGTGCGTATGTACTTCCCAGAGTAGCGGATTGAATTGTGGGATTTACAGGACTGCTGGAAAATCAACGTTCTGAGCTGTTACACCAGTAGCGTGGATCGTAGAGATAACAGGAATACTTTGCATGAATTAAAATACAGTCAGCTGAACAAGAATTATTCCGGTAGAATAATTTGAATTTCTGTAAGGAATGCCAAACATTCCTGTTGAATTTAATGTGTCCATACTGTTAGTCGTACAAATATTTCCTGTAACATTCACGGTGTTTTATTCCGGTTGCACCTATGGTTCCGACCTACGTATGTTTTACAGTCGTGTCTTGTAAATATTGCAGAGCATTATTCTTTATTCACAGGAAATATTCCTCATAATTTTTCTTGTTCATACGACTCAAGTCACTTTAACCGGAACCGGCATGTTAGATAGCAAGTACAGATTGTTCTCAGAACGATTTTTTTTGTTATAATAACAATGGTTGCGTTTAAAAAACAGGAATTCATTTAACCGGAAATTTCCGGGATTCCTTTTTTTCAGTGTGTTTATTTTCCACTTTTTTGTTCAGGAACTTCATTTGGTTTTTGCTATATGCATGTCCGCCGATAACTGACACACTTTTTGATATTTTTTACGCGTTATTTAACGTATTAACGATAAAAATTTTGTATGTCCTGAATTTATAACAGTGGCTACTATGCCGGTAAAGATTATATATATATATATATATATATATATATATATATATATATATAATATATAGTAATAAAAAAAACAAATAAAAAATATCATTTCATATAATGGAAGTGAAGTCAATCCTAAAAAACAAATACAAACCTATATCCACATAAACCTATCCTTTCGTGATATACAAACACAGATAAAAATCATATTGCAATGAATAAAAGGATGCACGATATTATTGTGCAATAAAAAAGAAATGTAAAACCTCAAAATATAAACATTTTAAATTAGTGCATATTCTCGTAAAATTGTTCAAAACACAATTCAAGTCCTGGTTTTTCTGGACATTTAGCACAATAGTATTGTGAGTCTTTTCATAGACCTTGTAGGAAATGACCTATTGGCCTATTTTGGATCCTCTGTATATATTTCAAAAAAGTGAATAGTATTGTTTTTGATCGATTTGACAGTTGTAAGATTTTGGAGAATATAAGTTCGATTTCGAATCGAATAGTCAATTCATTTACTTTTCCTCATTCCAATTAGTGTATTCAGCGTAATATCTCTAAACTTCATTCAGGGTTGATATATAGTTCCACCGGGTAGGTGGTCTTTTATAAAGAAGTTCCTTCATATCTCTTTGTGAGCACCACCGACATCGTTTTCGAAGCTTTCTTCCACTTTCTGCTACCTCACATTTAGAAGGAATATGATGGCTTCTATCACAGGGACATTTTCAGCCGATTCCGGCAAAAACACTTCGATGATAAAATTCCCAAAATCTAAGAATGACATTTTCTGTACGGAATGTTTATTGTATAGCATAAATGAATTATATAGCATCATTTCAATTATATGAATTCCGACTTTTTCATACCATCTGATGGTCTTCCTATGCGACGGATAATATGCCATCGTTTGGTCGTGCAAGTAAATTCCGGACAAATATTTATTGTATTCTGCGATGGGCAGTGGTTTTTCTTTCATTCGTCCTGACCTAGAAGTTACTTCCTGAAGAAAATGTTCATGTTCTGTTGAAATGTAAAGCACCTCTCTTCTATCCTTCCATTTTCATACACAAATTTGCCTACCGTAACTGACTCACCATACTTTAGTTTGGCTTGTCACCCCACTAGCACTGCCTTTCCTTCCATTCCTCAAAGTTCCAGTGCATTAGGTATTTCTTCTAGAAGCTGTCTAGCAAGACTGAATTGTAAGAATTGTCCATATAAAGACTGTATCCTTGATCCAAATAGTTGTTTGCAAGATGGAGAACAATTTTGGTAGCATGCCCTTTACCGTCTGCTGCCCCTATGTATATCTGAATTTTCATTATTGTACCTGTGAGTAAGTAGAATTGTATGCCGTATTTGTGCTTTTTGTTTTTGATATATTGGCGAAACAATAAGTCCTCCTCGCCATAGAAGCATAGATTCGTCAATAGTCAGTTTCTTCTGTGAACTGGTAGTAAACGATCTTGGTTCTCCTTCTTGTGGATTTGGAGAAAAATGCAGGCAACGCATTATAAGTAAAAATATATTTCTGCTCATAAAACGCTCAAATGTCAAATTATATAAAGGATGTTTCCTCCAGTAATCTCCGAGTCTTGGTAACTGAATAATCCCCATATGGAAAACAAGGCCTAAAAATACTGACATTTCTTTTCTATTCACTGGTTTCCAGCGGCTTATTCGTGACTGTGGCCTGGAATTTCGATCATTCAATAATACCAATTCGGCGTAGGCATTTGTCTCATGTACTAACAAATCAAAAAATTCGTCATCTTCTAATAATGTGAAAAAGTCTGTGGGCCCAGGTGTGTCAACTTCCAGCCCTTGTTGTCCACTGAAAGGAATGTTCCTCATGTCAGCAGGGTTTTAATGTCTGCTGGTGCACCACTCCATTCGCTGCTCGAACTTTGAAAAGGTTCTTCTTCGGATTCACTAAAAGTCAAAGCCAACATCTCATCATCTGTGGGAGCATTCGGGTTTTTAATCCTTTATTTCTTCAAGCCGGATGTCCCTGGAATTGCATTATTTTACATTATTGCACACGATACCACTGTAAAACTTAACGCGAGACCACGTAAAAAAGCTCTTCTTGAAGTCGTTCCGACGTGCCCCTAATACATAAACAACTCAACTGTAGTACTCCCTGAATAATTCATCGTTTTAATATTAATGACGTTATCTATGCGGCGCGGGTACTGCTATTGTAATGCGCACGCCGACAATCTGTCGGCACGGGCATTGAACATGTTAATTATTAATTTCATTTCATTAGAATGAGGATGGAAAACTATTGAACCAAAATTGGTAAATACTTGAACTATACTTGGAACATTTTAATATAACTTAAAGTTACTATTATAAATCTTGAATTACATTATTAAAGACTTATTTACATCAAATGCAGTTCAAATGATGCAGTATAGTACTGTACTCTTGAGCGGGGGAAATCCCTTCGCATAGACATCTCACTCGCTCCAAAGCACAAGCATAGTACCTTCGCGCTCATACTCTCGGCTGAATGTTTTGGGTGTCTGGGGGGATGTTTGGCCCTCACGATTTGTCTGGCTGAACAAATATATATATTTAAAATAACCCTTCAAGTAACATATATAAAAATCATGGTCAGAATATAAAATATGTTGAATTATTTTTTTGAAAGCTTTAAAGCTTTACGAAAGTTATGGCCGGCGGAAAGTGTCTGGCAGTGTTGAATATTATTTTTTAATAATATTTTATGAAATATATATAAAAATCAACTATCAGAATTCAAGCTAATTTAGCCCTATTTTTACTTACCTTTCTTACCTGGTGCCTGTAAATCGGCCGACTAGCCAACTTAGCAGGTATGCTGGCATTCAATGAACATATAGAACTACTCGAGGCCCCACATTCTGTCTTATGTATGTCTGGGAGCTCTGGGATCTTACTCTAGTAGGATTTATAAAATCAGAAGAATGGCCATTTTCTCTTGTGTGTTCAACAAAGGCTGTAGGATTATTTACATTCAGTTTTATTGTGTCCCTGTCATGTTCAGATATTGGTTTTTTCAAATAACGTCTTGTTTGACCTACATAGGCATTTTGTGCAATTGTTACAATTAATTTTGTATACAACATTTGATTGTAGATTAATGAGTTTTTTATTTTTGACTGGAAAATAATATTTTTCCAATAGTATTATCGTTTGAGAATGCAATTTTAGATTGTTCTTCATTCAAAATCTTCTGCAAATTTTTCAGATAGATTTCTTCCATATGGTTTTTTTTTTTTTTTTTTTGTTAGATGGCTTGTTATCTTGAAAAATTTTATAAGTCAAAGATGGAGGGTAATTATTCTTCAATAGATTTTTTTTAATTTGTTCAAGATTTTTTTGGTAATATTCCGGGTTTGAGATTTTGAGTGCTCTAGTTTGTAGATTTCTTATGATATTGACTCCATGTTGGGAATTATGTTGTGAGTGATAATCGAGAAATATCTCTGAAAAAGTTGGTTTATAATACCAATCTACTTTCAAGACGTTGTTTGGGGTTTTAATGACTTTTGTGTCTAGAAAGGCTAAAGTTTGGTTATTTTCCTCTGAAGTAAATTTTACTTTTCAGTGAAAACTGTGGAAGACCTCTTTGAAAAAATTTGTCTTCGGGAATCGCGGTGAAAATATCGTCCACATACCTTTTGAAGAAGGGGACAGGAAAAGATCGTTAGTTTTTTTTTTCTGTGGCTTTCGATTTTCTGAACGACTGTACGTGCCTAATCAGTGTTGTTTTCGACATGTTATAGCATTTTGCCGCTTCCCTAATTGATAACTCTCCACTATACATTTTCTTGCTGCTGCAATTGAATCCTGAGAGTTTATACATGGTCTCTTGATGCCTGCTTTACAACGTGGCATTTCGAAATGACTATCTGAAACAATAAAGATTATGTATAATATAATGAATTGTACCTTGGTCCGGTCCAAGGTACACGACCTAACAGTGACCTGATGTACAAAGCTGCGCAATTTCACCTATTCTTCACTCTGTGATTTTGGGTTATGCATTTAGAAAAAAAAACATTCAATATTATCAAGCCTAAACAACCATTTTCAATTGCAAATCATAAAAATATATATTTATCCACAACTGAAACGGAAACATATAATAAATCGGTAAGTAATCAACTTACTGTCAAGCAAAACACAAAACACTTTGCAAAACACAACGCGATATTTCAAGAATACTGTGTATAGCCTCCTACCGGCCATGTATATTCACAAAAACTAACAGAAGTCTTCATTGCGTAGAAGTAGAGAATCAACTGGTACAAATAGGTCCGAGGTACAACACTCTTCCCTATTTGAATATTTACAAAGGCACTCTCAATAATACTCGTACTAGATCCTAGGTTGGGTTGTACATGGAGAGGAGCAAGGTGGGAACTGTATGGATTAGTAGGATTTTGCAGTGAAACTTGTAGTATTTGGAAATGGAGAAGATAAAGAGAACTGCACGCATAGGCTGAAGACCCTTTGTAATGGCGTGCACAGACTGGATAAGGTTGAGTATGGTGTGAATAGACAGGATGCATAGGCAGGTGATGGCAGGAAAGAACAACATGAAGAGGAAGTGTATGAGCAAGTTGTAGGATAATTATCTAATAGAGGGCCGTCTATTTGATACATAATACTTTGCCTCTGGTTTTCAGGATATCTTCTTAATTTTGTAGCTGAAAGTTCAGCGTATAGATCGCAGTCATCTTCTAAGTTACCCTGTTCAGTCTGCAAGACGTGGTTTAATGTTTGAGATCTGTAGATCAACTGTTGTTGAACAACTTCTGCGTCTTTTTTTCAAAACATAGACTTTTGCCTTCATGTCATTTGCCGTCTGCACCAGTAGGTACGTTACAATCATTTTCTCACGGAAAATGCTAAAAACTTATTCCAGTACAATTGTTTGCTCAAGAGGCACATTGAGGTACACAACAATAATGATTTGAACTTGAATCACTCATTGTTTCACTCAAGGAATTTCATTAAATGTCCACAATCACAAGAGATTCGACAAGTTTTGAGCATACAATGGCTAAAATCATATAAACAATGTTTCTAAAAGTAAACAATGTATTTAACTATAGTTTCAAGAATCGACACCAGAGGAAGTATCCTTTATTTTGAATTCCCATATTGGGAACAAACAAATTTTGATTTGCACATAAATATAACCACCAGAAAAACTCGACAAAAGTGTTAGAAATGTTTTTTTTTTTATGTTTTTCATAATTTGAAATTGAAAACGCCAACTCCTAGAGCCTCTGATGGGCGTATGCATTGTTACACAGTTCAATCTAATGCCGCTAGTTGCTTCGACCTGTCACCTATAATTTCAGCTGTCTTCATTTTTATGTTGTACTCATATTTCTATTATCATAGTATTTTCAATAGGGAACACGCATGTGCCGCTTTTCTGGAATATTTTGATTTGCACATAAAAATTTCCTCCTGGAGAGTCCAGTAACAAACTTGGAGATTGATAAAAATGTCTAATGTTTTTCATAATTCCTAAATGAAAACGCCAATTTGTTCATCACATCCAAAAACGTACTCCTAGCGCCTCTGATGGACGTATGCATCGTTACATCAAACAGTACGAACTTTTACCGCTAGTGGCTTCGAACTGTCAACTTTAATTTCATTTATATGTTATACTAATATTTATGGATAGAATGGCGACCGTTCAATATGATTTCAATCGTTGGATTTGCGGGAATTTGGTCGAAATGTTGAAGAAAACCAATTTTTAACTAGTCGACGTTTCGAAACTTTATTGTTTCATTCTCAAGACTCTGAAGTACAAAAACAAGAACATACAGTTAAAATGAGATTCTAGAATGTGTTTTTTTATAAAAAACAGAATAAATTATGTAAAATAACATCGTTAAAAAAATTAATTAATAAAAATAAAAACACTTCGAACACATTACAGAAAACAACAATGATGAGTACTTACATTTAGTATGGCTTTCCGAGTTTAAAAAAGGTGAAATAAATAATTTCGACTTGAAATATAAATAGATATTCAGGTTCATGAAAGATGTTAACACAGACATGAAGTGAACTAACACCACTCCGTTCATTCTATGACACAAAAAATAAACACCATCACTAATCTTAAACACAGAGCTACACACTTAGCACATGAGAATTTTAAAAGCCACAATCTCAAACTTATTGAAACGATGCTGCTTGAGAACTGCTATCCTAAATCCTTGTCTGAAAAATTAGTATATTCTGACATAACAAATGCACAGAAAGAAAAGGTACCATTGAACATCAAATATTTCAAATTATCGCACGTGGCAGGTCTAACACCCCAACTTGGCAAGGTTTTAGAAAATGAAAATCTTAAAGTCAACATGAAATGTGAAAACACAGTCAAAAATCATTTCTTCACGAAACTTAAAACTAAAACACCAAATGAACTAAAATCCAATATTATCTATAAAATACCATGTGCTGAGTGTGAGAAGGTGTATATAGGACAAACGGGGAGGTATCTGAAGCAGAGGCTGACTGAACACATGAGGGATTGTAAAAATATACACAACCCGCTCGAAACTATCAAAAATCCCACTAGTCTTGCAGAGCATTGTAAATCATCACTTCATACTTTCGACTTTCATTTAGCAAGTATTATAGGACAACAGACGATTAAAAAAAAAGACTCTTGAACAAAATGATTGAAATAACAAAACATGGAACAAAATGTGTTAACAAAAGGTCCGATATTGAAAACCTACACACCTCATATTTCAATCTAATAGAAAAAAATAAACAGTCCTAGATCTTTATTGAACAGCTTTTTCCGATTCCAATACTTATTTCTTTCATGAACTTTTTTACATTATAAAAACACGATTCACCGACCGCTCAGTTGTTCCTTCACTTCATGTCTGTGTTAACGTCTTTCATGAACCTGAATATCTATTTATATTTTATGTCGAAATTATTTATTTCGCCCTTTTTAAACTCGGAAAGCCATACTAAATGTAAGTACTCATCATTGTTGTTTTCTGTAATGTGTTCGGAGTGTTTTTATTTTCATTTTTTTTTTAACGATGTTATTTTTCTTAATGTATTCTGTTTTTTATAAAAAAACACATTTTAGAATCTCATTTCAATTGTATGTTCTTGTTTTTGTACTTCAGAGTCTTGAGAATGAAACAATAAAGTTTCGAAACGTCGACTAGCTAAAAATTGGTTTTCTTCAACAATTCGACCGAATTCCCGCAAATCCAATGATTGAAAACTAATATTTATATCATGATAGTATTCCAAATGCGCATTCCACCACTTGCATTGCCCTTGATAAACGCATATAAGGACGCATTAAATAAATTTTCAGAGGGTATGCTTCATCGCCCAGTATAACATGAGGTATGTGCATATAAGTTCCAGGTAATGCTTTTTCTATGTTTACATTTGAAGCGCCATCTTTAAGTTTTCTCGATAGATTGTAATGAGCGAAAATTCCTCCATCGCTCTCCTTGCCGTATGCCCCTCCGTCTATACTAATAAATTTGTAGTCGTCCGGACCAGCTAATGCTTATAGAACTATACTTATAATTACAGTACATACTGCCCGCATTAGCAGGGTTCTTAATCCTAATATGTTTTCCATCTATACATTCCACACAGTTTTGAAACTTTCATTTTCTCCAAAATTCTTTGGAAATATTAGTAACCTCTTCATTAGACGGGGAAGACATATGAGTTTCCTGAAGACAATCCCAAAGTACTTTGCATGTTTCATGAACAATTTTTCCTAATACCGCAATTTCAAACGAAAATCCCAACTGCATGAACGATGAACCTGTGGCTAGATACCTAAAATAAAGAATATGATTTTTTTTGTTACAGTTGACGAGGTGAATAAATGATGGAGAAGTGTACGAGATACGTTCCGTAAAGAGTACACAAGGTAGATCAGGTGATGGAGCAGATACAGTATTCGTGTCTAAATGGCCCCTCATTTACTTTTTTGCTATTCTTAGAAGATATAATGACGCCAAGGACGCTATCAGGTAATGTCGCCCGTGACATAACACGAATCGATTCAGAAGCGCAAGATGATAAATGTGATGAAACACAAAATTCCCTTGGTAATGTAGTTTCGCAGCAAGAAGAAAATAATCAATCGGTCCATCATTTACCAACAAACAGTAATATCACATCAAAAAAATCTTTCAAAAAACACCCAAAAAACTTAAGGTTACTAATATTGAAGAAAAAAAATCTAGAATTGGAGAAAAAAAAATAAAGTATTTTAAAAAGAATGCATCTGAAGATGATTACCCATATTTTTAATGAACCTTTTGCCTTATTTAAGATATGTGCCTGTAAAAAATCAATTGTTAGGTCGCAGTTGCCGCAAGTATTGATCAATGAACAAATGTACCCGTCTGGTCAATCACGATCATCATTACATTGGCAACAAAGTACTTCTGCAGCAAACCCTTCAAATTCGGCCAATACTCATTATTCAATGTCAGCAGCAACCACCCCTACTTGACTAGATTTACAAAGCCCCACAGAGAGTCAATATTCCTTGCCAGATTACTATCAGTCATTTTATCCCACCTATTCCACTTTGTTTGCTATGTCTACTTTTTATTTGTTTTTTACTGTATGGGATATGTTCAAGTTTTTTAAATCGATATTGTGCCCTTTTGTTATTTCTTGTACCTTTCGTGAAAAACATACCTTATAGTTAAAGCCAGGCATTCCCTTGGAGAAATGGGTTCTCGGAAACTGTAATATTTCGTTAGCCTGTCCTTGATTACATTCAATATGTAATTAAAAGTTTCTTCTTTCATCCGAAAATAACTAGAAAACGTTTCTTCATTGTTCGTTAAATCATCCAAAATATGTTGGAATTCACCAAATTCCTTTATTTTTTTGAGTATTTCATTCACCCATACCTTCAGTCTTCTTTTGTGAATGATACTTCTCCTTAGGAAAGAATTGTCTAGCGAATATAAATAACCACCGGACATTTTTAACTATTCATATGCATCTAGCTAATTGCACCTTTTTATCGCAGTCACTGTGCGAACTCAACGCTTGTATAAGCAAGATCACAAATTCAGATGGTTCCGCGCGTTTCCATTATTGGCGCGTATCCGCATCCACTGTGAGAGAAGCCTTAGATTAACGTTAGATGTTCTCAACATACGTTTCTGATGTTAGATTAACGTTAGACGTTCTCAACGCACGCTCAGACGTTTTTTTTCCATATAAGTATAGACGTTTTTTATGCGTGCAGGTACTTATTCACATAATAGCTATGTTAGCAAAGTTTGGTTAGGTTAGGTTGGAAAAAAAATACACAACTTTTCGATTCACACATCTATATTTCAGATTTCTACAAATTTCTAATTCATAACATCGTTCCTTATTTATCATCCATAATGTGATACGTTGACATATGTCACAGCGCTGCATTTTGGTTTTCCTATATCCCCATCTCAGATAATTTTCAATGAAATAACATATCGATCACCAACATCCTGTGCATGTCTAGGAAACATACATTTTGTGATATTACTAAAACATACACACAGTTGCTCTAAAGAAGTACGTCTCATCTCTTTGACGTCTGGAACAAGAATGAGCCAATTGAACAGGGCGAAAGACTCAAATACTTTTCTCAAAATATAAATCAATAGGGTGTATGGCTGAACTACGACTACAGAGCCACCTATTGAGTAATATAAGAACTAAATTCAGCTAAAAATTTCAACCTCTTTAACAAAAAAAAATTATGAAATTCAGCTGTGAAATGTCTCAAATAAACCACAATACTGAACGATAGCAACGCACTGCATTGGAGAGTATTGAATGACTGAGTTCAGATGCAATGGAGAGTTATTTAAAAAATACGTCATTAATCAATCTAGAAAAATAAATAAATTTGGCTGTGAAACATCCGAAATTTACCTCACTATGAAATTTTGAATGATACCAATGCCTCTTAAAACAAAAAAGTAGGATTTTTCTAATCAATCACTTGAATCAATCTCTTTTTCCATTGAATGACCAAAAAAAAATCAACTTCGAATAAAAAGGAAACTTTCACTCAACAATAATCAACTATCTTTGAAGATCTCGGGAAATTTCGAAGAATTCCAAAATATAAGGCATCGAATATCAATAAATGAAGAAATTCTGATGTGAAACGTCTCAAATAATCCACAATACTGAATGATCGCAGCGCCCTCCACTGGAGAGTATTGAATGACTGAGTTCAGATGCAATGGGGAATTATTAAAAAAATACGTCATAAATCACTTTTTTTCTAAATTTGGTTGTGAAACGTCCGAAATTTACCGCACTATGAAATTTTTAATGATACCAATGCCTCTTAAAACAAAAAAGCAGTATTTTTTCAAGCAATCTCTCTACCACTGAATGACCAAAAAAATTCACATTTTGTATATGAATTAATATTCAATCAATCATTTGTGTTTGTCTCTTCATCAAACCTTCCCCAAGCTCCTCATTATTCATTGAAAATAATATATTCAAATTTATATATTTTTTTATATTTGTTATGATTCGCATATATATTTTTTTAATTCTTCATGATATTCACCTTCACAACTGAGAAAAAAAAAATAAATATGAAAGAATTTGTAGTTTTGATGTTTCATACCCAACGTCGAACAGGGGTGGTCGCCCCTACCCATTGTGATCCTATCTTCTGAAATGGAAAAAATAAACAATAAAAAATTTCATATCACTCAGTTTTATTATTATGAATGGTCTATTCAACCATTTTGAAAACAAAACGAATGGTGTACCAACAGGCGCCATATGGAACTCATATGATTCGATGGGATGGGCTAGAAAATTATGAATTATAACCTAAAAAAAAACATTAGCACTTTAATTTCATCCCGTAACAGCACTTCATGATTCGATTCTTTTAGTTCAACTGAAATATGTAGGGTCTTCCAAAATTTTATATGAAATCAGTCGCGCGGTCATCCGTTCCAAAAATGCAGTATATGGAAAAAATGTTTGTTTTGATTGAATTTCTACATCTTTCCTTGTGATAACGAATGCGGCATAATCCTGTAATAGTCTAGTCAACAAGTGCTTTTTGGACCAACTTTTTTCAGCAGTCTCCGAAAATTATGATCGAGGTGTCATTCGATTCGGAATGACATCTAGATGATTTTTGAAAAAAATGAAGTTCCGCTTGCAAAAATTGTAAAAGTTATTAACAATTAAAAAAAAAGGGGGGGTTTGGTTTTTTGCAAATATCTCAAAAACTAACTACGTCTTGACAGTTTCTGATAACATAAAAACGGATCGTTAATAATATTTGAAAAAAATATTTTTTTCAATGATTAACCTTTCAGTGGTCGCCTGAAATTCTTATAGCGAAGTTGGTCGCGCACTGTCTCCGAGACCGGGTTGCTAATTTTTTCTGTACTTCTTTTTTTAGTGTTGGAACGTCAACATATCATTTAACTGATGATTATTAAATATCTTCACAAAGTTTCAATTTTCAACTCAGGTTTTTTTACTGTAAGAGAGATAGTTGAATAAAATCATTTCTAAAATGCAGAACTCTATTTAAAAATCAAAAATCAAAACTTAAACTTTTCCATTACGAAACAGTATAAAAAATAATATAATACATCATATTAAATTGCTTCCGCGGGAAATCTTCCAGTTATTCTGTTTCCATCGGAGTTTGTTTGCATTTGGTACATACTGGAGTAATATGCTCCAAACACATATATGCATTACACTTATAACAGCAAAACCTTGTTTTTCTGTTTTTTTTCATCCACAATCGTAACATCGACCTGGTGGGATATTGACTTCCACAGCAGTTGGTTCTACGCCTGTAATTTCTTGAAGACGAAGCTTCAATACCCGTGGGAGACCTGTCAAACAAGCTCGAGTAGCTAAATGAGGTTTGATCAAATCATTTGCCAAATCTCTTAAAAAAAATCTTCTTATAATTTTTTTGTCTGGATTATTAGAGCAATAAATAATTTGGGAGTTTATTCCACTAATATTTAACATCAAGTAGAATATAACCATCGGCCATCGTCTTGTGGCTCTTGCACAGTTGTAACTGGAACACAGTTTGTCAACTGTATCCACGCCTCCTTTCGTCTTATTGTAATCTGTTATCATAACTGGTTTATTGAGATTACCTGTACTTTCATCGATCTCATGTCTTTATGATAACTCGAAACCAATAATATGTTTTTGTTTTTTTTTGGCAAATATGAGACCAGAATACAGTTTTCTCTGAATCCGAAAATACTGGAGCATATTGGTCGTGGAACAGGTTTTGTGAAATCTAATGGCAATCCTTTCCTATTTTTTTTATGGTACCAAATGATGTCAGTTTGAGATCATTTTGTAACTTTTCCACAAGAGAGATTGACATGAACCAATTGCCCATAGTTACATTTCGTCCACTACCAGGTATATCACTGCACATTCTGGTAACTACATCGTCTGAGGCATTGGATACTTTGTATGGCCCCTCAGGTTGAGTACCAACGTATACTTCAAGCTTACTCGTGTAAAACATTTTGGCGTCGCACAAAGCAAATAATTTGATTCCATACTTTGTTGGTTTCTTCGGTATATACTGGCGAAAGCCGCATCTTCCAAGAAAACCTGGGAGCATTTCATCAATTGTCACAAACTCGGAAAGGTGATATCCTTTGTTCGGGACAGGGTTTAAAAAGCCTTTTCTCGAACACCGTGGAATTATACTACCTTCGATATTAGTGGGCTGGATTCTCTGCAGATTGCTGGTTTTAAAATAAAACTCTGAACCATTTCGTTAACTCAATATATGTACAATCTTTAACGGCGACCATCCAACAAATCGTGAAGCTAACAGGTAAATCGAGCTTCGGCAATGCTTTCCAATCGAAGCCAGTTTCGGCAGCGAAGACTTTCAAGGATTCGGACAATTGGGACTTATCGAAAAATTCGCGCAATTCACGAAGGTGATTTCTAGCACCTACGTAATTTGTGGCATTGTCGCTGTGGATTACAGCAGGAATTCCTCTACGAGATATGAAGCGTTTCAAGGTTAAGAGAAATGCTTCGGTGGACAAGGCGGAGACTAACGCCAAGTGCACAGCCTTGGTAGCCATACACACGAAAACAGCCATGTAGCATTTAACCACCGGAGCCTTTTGGAGGTGTGAGGACTTTATGAAAAAAGGACCACCGTAGTCTACTCCTACTTTCTCAAAAGGTCTAGAGAGAGTGACTCGGTCAGGAGGCAAATCGGACATAATTTGTTTAGCTGCTACGGCACGAAATCGGCAACAAATCATGCATTCATGAATTACTCTTTTTACTTCCCTGATTCCATTCAAGGGCCAATATTGCAAACGAACATTAGCCAGGACAGTTTGGGCACCAGCGTGTCCCAATCGAATATGCTCTCTTTTGAGCAGGAGGGAAACTACAGAATTTTTAGCAGGGAAAATTATGGGGTGTTTTTGGGGTTCAGGGACGTCTGCGTGGCGCAAGCGCCCTCCGACGCAAATGAGACCTTGCTCATTCAGGAAGGGGTTGAGGGCTAATATGGCCTTGTCAGAAATTGGTTTCGTGGATCTCAACTCCGAAATTTCTTTTGAAAAGTATTGGGACTGTAAATTGCGAAGGACCAGCACTAAGGCAGAATTTATTTCAGACATGGATAATGGACCGGACAATTTGCTCTCCTTATTTTTAGAATTGGACAAAAAACGGGAAACATATGCTACTGTATGTAGTAATTTGTTGAAAGAAGAGAATCTTTGGAATAATTTATTCCAAAATTCGTCTTTAACTTGAGTGCTTGTTACTAGCACTTGTAGCTTGTTTGTCTTTTGCTCAGGTACAACACTTGGTGGGGGCTTCAAAACAAACTTAGACAACTGCAAATTTACTTCGGAGAGAAAATCAGGACCTTGCCACCACAGTTCTGATTTCAGGAGATCAGGAGCTAGTACGCCCCTGGAAACTAAGTCTGCGGGATTTTTAGAAGAACGGACATGCCTCCACTGAGCTTGTGGCAGGGAAGTTTGAATCTGGGACACTCGGTTGGCCACGAAAGTGTGCCAACGGGATGGATGGGACTGAATCCAGTACAGAGCTATTTGCGAATCAGTCCACAAGTTTATAGATTCAAACAATAGATTTTTGTCAAAGATTTTGATAATTTTTTGCGTAAGTTTGGTAAGCAATACCATTGCACACAATTTAAGCCGAGGAAGGAAAACAGTCTTTAGCTGTGCTACTCTGGATTTGGAAGTGACTAATATAGTAGTGACGGTATCGTCGGAATAAGTGGTTCTGAAGTATAAACAGGAACCATAAGCGCGTTCGCTGCTATCAGCGAACCCGTGAATTTGAATTTCTACAATTGGCTTTGAGGAAAATTAACATCGAGGAATTTTAGGGAGTCAATGGAATCGATAAATCCTTTCCATTCTTGGGACAAGTCAACAGGGAGCGGTTCGTCCCAGGAAATTTTCGCTAACCAAAGCCTTTGCAGGAAAATTTTTGCGAGAACTATGAACGGGCCCAGAAAGCCTACCGGGTCAAACATTTGAGCAGTGATTGATAACACCTTGCGCTTGGAAGGGGTATCATCGTAAAAAATTGTCGCTAAAGAAATGGCTAAGTTATCAGAACAAGAATTCCAAGATAAACCTAACACCTTGTTGGGGTTATTTTCCATTTTTATTTCGTATTGGATTGGATCAGGGGATTCACAATATTTTTCTCTGAATTGTGAGGAATTGGATGACCACTTATGTAGTCGAAAACCTGCGGAATTTAGCAATCTATTGAGTTGATGATAAGAATCCTCCAACTCGGCAAGGGAATCTGTACCGTGGAGCACATCGTCCACGTACGTCTGTCGTAATAATGCCCTTTGAGCTAAAGGGAACTCACTTGAATTGGCGGCGAGCTCCTCCAGAACTCTAGTTGATAAGAAGGAAGAGGAAGCGACTCCATAAGTCACTGTGGAAAGCTGAATGCACTTTAGCTCTTCTTGAGGGGAGTTTCTCCACAAGATGTTCTGGAGGTGTCGTTGCGACGGATTCATTTCAACCTGGCGGTACATTTTCTCAATGTCGCAGGTCAGGACGTAGGAATGTTGACGGAAACGGCAAAGGGTATCATACAAGTCTGGCTGTACTTGATAACCCTTGTGTAGGAGGTCATTCAAAGAATTTCCGGTAGAAGTTTTACTGGAGGCATCAAATACTACTCTAAGTTTCGTGGTTTCGCTAGAATCTTTGATTGCGCAGTGATGCGGAAGGAAATATTTAATCTCAGCGGACTTGTCGGTTGGATTAAACGGAACATACCTATGTGGCAAGTTTCAATGACACATATTCATCAATTAACTTTTTGTAATCGGAAAATAATTCTTTATTATTTTGGAAACGTTTCTCTAAATTCGTAAATCGCCTTTTTGCGATATGGAAGGAATCACCGAGAGGAATTTTCTCTCCGGGACGTTTGAACGGGAAATCTACTTGGAAGGTACCGTTTTCAAGACGCACATGCGTTTGAATGAAACTTTGTTCAGCAAGCTCTTCGTCTGCTGATAAGGACTTGAACTCTGGAAGCTCTTCAACTTCCCAAAATTTCGCAAGAATTTTGTCCAAGGAATCTCCTGATTCGCAGGCATTTTCGCAAAGGAGTGAAACCTTGTTTTGCTTCGGAATGATTTGAGGAGGCCAATGCCCTCCAATGACCCAGCCGCGCCTCGTCAGCTGAAGGGTAGGGAGTTTAGGACCTAGCCTATGGATTTGTGGAAGCAAAATGTCGTGATAGGCGTCAGCGCCCAGGAGAATGTCCACATCGGACGGAATGTGAAATTCGGGAGCTGCAAGTCCGAATTCTAGCGGAATATTCAAGATATTTTTGTTGAGCGGAATTCTGGGTAATTTTGAAGTAATTACCGGGAGTACTGCACAAGACACCTTGAGTCTGAAGTTCTCATGAGTATTGGAACGGATAACAATATCCAACCTTTTGTTAGAAACAGTAGGAGTGCATTTTATGCCGGAAAATCGAAGTTGACTGTCGTAAGTCTTAGCATTTAACTTTCTTACGAATTTTTCAGAAACGAAGGAGCACTGACTACAAGGATCAACCTAGCCTCAACGGGACAACCGTTTTCGGAAAGAACATCTACGACCGCTGTGGCCAGTAGAATTTCATGATCTTCCTTACCTACCAGAAGTGCGGATGGCATCGAAGGTGCCGAAGAATTCCCTTGAGATTCGGGCTCGGAACTGTGCTGTGCGGTCAGCATTTAGAGTTGGAGAGTTACGAGAAGGAGATCGCCAATTTTGGCTGGAAGTTGTATTTTGAACCAATTTCTCCCGTACTAATTTGAGGCCTGGGGCTATCTCTCGGATTATAATTTGAATTTTGGGAGTTTTTTGAAACAGAACCTTGATTAGAATTTTTGTGAAGTAATGTGTGGTGTTTTCTACCGCACAGGGAACAACCTTTAGACTTGCACTCTGTCAGCAGGTGTCTGCCACCCAGACAGTTGAAACAGAGCGATAAGGACCTAAGAAAGCTGTATTTCTCATCAGTATTATTATTGTAAAATTTATGACATTTATAAATGTCATGTTCAGGAATTTCACAGAACCAACAAGTTCGTCGCTTACTTGTCGGATAACTAGGAGTACTATTTACATGTAACGCTGTTTTTGAACTTGTCCTTGAGACTCTTTCTGATTTAAACTCAAGCGGTGGTGCATGGGAGGGAGGAGCCAAGGATTCTAAGGCACTGCATCTGGCCCCAATGACAAAAATTCCTTTAAGGTAGGATTAATTTTTGAATCTCTATTGGACTGACACTCCTTTTTAGTACCGTAATCTAATTTTTTCATGACAATATTAAGAATAATTAAATCCCAATGTTCAATTGGGCACTTCAAATTTTTTAAAGCATCTAAATTTCTTCGAATATTTACTAGAAATTTCCCTGAGGGAGGAAGAAGTACATTTTGTAACGTTCGGACAATCTACTATGGAATTTAAATGTGAATTTATAATAGCTAAACTATTTTCGTACCTTTTTTCTAAAATATTTATTGCGATTTGGAAATTTTCATTTGTGATTTCAAGTGATTCAATAGAGACAAAGGCTCTCCTTTCATATAAGAACGCAAATAAATTAATTTTTGAACATCATTTAAGGACTTGTTTTTTATCAAAGCAGTGAACAATTGATAAAACGGAGCCCATTTTGCATAATCACCGGAAAATTGAAAAATGGAAATTTGAGGGAGTTTTATCCCTCCACTTTGGTCATTGACGGCAGATACGGACTGAATACTGTTTGGAATAGCAGGAGGAGAAGGAGGAACAGTTAAACTGTAAATCTTTTTTCTAAGACTTGAAACGGATAGATCAAAATTATTTTGCAAACTATCTCTATCTTCTTTATCAGACCTTTCTAAATCTAATTCCTCAATTTCATCTTGAGCATCAATGTACTTAGTAATTTCAGTTTCTAAATTATTTAATTTAGTTTGAAGGAGAAACAAGTCATTTTCGGAATCTAAATTCTGAGTAACCCAAGTTTGGGTTCGTGTAATCGCGGCTTTAGCATTTTTTCTTATTTTCTTGAAGGACTGCATGGTGTACTTTGAATTAAGAAACCGTGAAGTAATCTCTAAATCTAGAATGTACAACTATTCTAAAATATAAAGAACCACGCAGGATTCTGTGGAAAACCACTGTGCTCTGCCTTTCGCGACGCAGATTTTTTCACTTACGGCACAAAAAATTTTGTCACTGAAACTTATCGTAAATGTTCTTGCTAACTGTGGGAATACACATAAACCCTTTTACAGAAAGGAAATAAATGCGCTAGGATTTTTTCATAAATAGCACACAAATCAACTCACATCAAAATATCAGTATGCGACAAATAATATGTGCCAGAATATCAATAACACATGTATCAATATATGGAAGTTATCAGACGTGTACAGCAAATCAAAATGTATCGTAAATCAGAACGGTATGTAGTCGACTTTATTTAAAACTTTATTCTTTAAATAAATCGCTACGGAAGGAGCTTCGAATTTTTTAATACGGCCCTGGAGTATGAAATCAATTATTTTCAACTAATTTTTTAATTTGAATCAAATAACCCTTACTTTTTTTTTCTTCTTATTTTTCGAAGAAAAAAGAACAACTCTTTCTAGAGACGCTCCTGGAAGGGCTCAAATAAATTATTTTAAATTCAGTCTACTTAGGAGAGAGCAAATGCCAAAACAAAACTTTTTAAACATGTAACACACAACAATATCTTAAACTAAAACGTATACGAAAAGTAATCAGACATGAACTGCGCGCGGCGGAAATGTTTTCTAGAGCGAAACTTTACCGGTCAGGTGCCGATATTCTCCAATTGAACTGGAACTTGTATCTTTGTAATACCACTAGGGAACAGGAACGATCAGGAACAAACAATGTTGTTTTTTACAACATGAATCGAAGAACGAAATGATCAGAGAATGTGGCTCGATGGGACCAAATGTTCGGGACAGGGTTTAAAATGCCTTTTCTCGAACACCGTGGAATTATACTACCTTCGATATTAGTGGGCTGGATTCTCTGCAGATTGCTGGTTTTAAAATAAAACTCTGAATCATTTCGTTAACTCAATATATGTACAATCTTTGACGGCGACCATCCAACAAATCGTGAAGCTAACAGGTAAATCGAGCGTTGGCAATGCTTCTCATCCAATAGTCTGTTTATAGTCTAATCAACAAGTTCAAAAACGTGAAAAATAGAGATAAAGGTCCTAAAAATATGAGCGATGGCTCATTCGATTCGAATCACCTCTAGAAAAATGTTTTGAAGGATTTTGGTGCAGGTTAAAAATTGCAATTGTTATTAACAAAATAAGATGAAAAAAAATGATATTTCGTTTTTGTTAATAACTTGAAAAATATTAACATTTAAGCAATTTTGAAAAAGCTCGTTAAAGAGGAGGAAATTTCCAATAAAAAAGTCCTAACTCCCGGAACTCTATCTCCATTATTTATAATTTTAATTAGACGTTGAAAATAGGGCTCCGCGCGGCTGTTACAGCATGCGCGCGCCGCCGCTAAAGAGAGTTCAGCAATAAAAATAATTTTTTTATAACATAAAATAAAAAAGTGATTTTAAAAATTCCCTGAAAAAAAATTTAATTTTAAAAATTTTAATTTTAAAAAAATTTTTTCCCTTCTAGTATCTTCTTAACACTTGAAAGAATCGAGAAAAAAAATATTATCGTGGAGCCCTTTTGATATATATATTTTATAAGATCCCGCGGTTAATTTTCATTAAAGTTAATTAAATTGTTAATTATGATTTTTTATAACTATTGAAAAATTAAAAATCTAAAAAATGTTGATAACAATTTTTTTTTTCAATTAATATTCAGCTATGCCTGTTTTCACATTGAACAATAGCAGTAATTGGAATTTTTTACGTATTTGTTTATAAAATTGTTATAAACAAATAGAGAAATTCAATATTTTTAAAAATTTTTTTTTGCTATTTTGTTGTTTACAAAAAATTATGATTTAAAAAAAAAATTGTTTTCCTAATTTTAATTTTTAATTGTTTAAAAACGATTTTTTTATATTTCGATTGTTTAAATAATTAGTTAAGAAAAAATTTTTCTTTTAAAAATCATAATTTACACTTTTAAATAGTTTAGCAAAAAAAAATTTTTAATAATTATTTAATTGTTTATTAGTTTAACAATTTGTTATAAACAAATATCGACCAACGGTATATTTTTTTCTGAAGCAGAAAAAAATTATAAAAATAGCTATATATAATAAAGTGCAAAAAATATTTTTTTTATTTATTATAATACTTTTTAATATCATACGATACGGTAATTATAGCGCCTACTTGATTTGTCAATTAAAAAATTGATATATCTTTTAAACTATTAGAGATACGATAAAGGATATTCAGGTCTTTTTTATAAATGATGAATTTCTCTTTCAGATAAATTTTAGATCAAGTTTGTATCTATTGTTTATTAGCTATTAATGCATTTGTTTATAAAAATTCTGTATTTTTTTTTACTTTTTCGTATCTTTTGTGATCTTTAACTTGTTAAATTATGCAGATACAGCAAAAAACCTTGAAACAATTTTGTTAAGGGATAAATTGCCTAACAAATTATTAATTTATCATATTTTTATTGCTAATTGTTTAAATAATATACTTACTGTGTTTGGTGTTCATTTGACTGGAGTTCCGTTGATATATAAATGTATTCTATTTATAGTAAAAAATCAAAATTCTTTTTTTATTTTAAATTGTTTCCGTTATATACTAAACAGTTTAAAAGACTTTTCGTCAAGATTCTACTTATTTTTTTTAATTTTCATTCCAAATTTCTTGTTTTTATTTTATACTATTTTATTAATCTATTCGAAAAATAACTTTTTTCGGTCAATGCATATAAGATTTTTTATAATAATGAATTAAGGTGCTTGAATAATAATAAAATTTATTCGATTACATTTATTTTCTTTATTTTTATCCTTTACAGTATCGCAAATTGTTTATACGGTTTTTGTTTTATATTTGACGTTTTCTTCTTTTTTTCAAAGGAGAAATTTGTGAAGTACTTGGCTCATCAACGTTAGAAGTCCGAGAGACTTCCACCGTTTCTTCGACTGCATGATCTTCTATTTGATCTTCTTCTCCTTCTTCTTCTTCTGAATCAGTATCCTCTAATCCAAAGATTGATCGTTTGAATCTTTCATAAGCTAATCGTTTTGCATTTCGCTTTTCTAACTCGATTTCCGAAATATAATCAAAACTTTCATCTTCATCGTCTTCTTCATCTTCATCGGCGTTTTCAGTAAGTTCAACCAGGTCAGTAGCATTTGAACAGCTCTCCCCTTTACATTCCTTACATGCTCTAGTACACTTCATCCCAGCTTTTTTGCAACTACAATTTTTGCTGCAATTTGAAGTTGAGCAACTGCAGTGTACTAGTTTCAATAAATCTATTGGTGCCAAAGGTTCTGTGGTTCTGTCGGTAAAAAGAGAGTTTCCGTTTTCTGCCATCCCCAGTCTTCAGGATTTTTAGAATTACCAAGCCATGTCTGCACTTGATAATAAGCTCTTAAAGAATGTTGATGTGTAGCAGAAGCTGTTGGTGGTAAAGTTGCCAAATTTACTGCGGTAGAGTTTGTGACACCAGTTGAAAAGCGTTGGATTCTACACTGGTTAATCGTATCTTCTTTAGCTGCAAATAATTTCAGCATAACTCGCTCTCCAGCTTCTTTTATCTCGCTGACTGACGATTGAGGGTTATAAAACTTTTTTACTTCCAGTTTCAAAATTGGGTCTTTCTGGATGCATTCCAGTAAGCTGTGTTTACCTTTTCTAAAGATGGAACTTACTGTATCACACCCAGTAAAAGCATGGCTAAATGATAACAAGTTCTTAAATTTGGCGTTTTTGTCAGCTTCGTAAATTACATCCGGCGTTTTTAAAATTTTCGGCTTCCACATAGCTATATATTTGTCACTAGGTGCTAAATCGATAACACCGGCACACAAAAAAAAAAGTTGTCTGTGCACCGGGCGCCACCTATCTACGGGCATGTTTTTCGACCCGCTGAACACGAATTTCAAGTCAGTTCAGGCCGTCCGGGCTTCAATTTCGAGTAAATTGCAAAAAACCCCAAAAAATAGCAAAAATTCGATGTTTTGGCAAGAAAAAAAATTTTGAGATCTAATGCAAGCATAATTTTCATGTATTTTGATCTGTGAAATACTAATTTCGATCGTACTTCAATCATAAACCGTTTTAGATTTAAAAAAATTGTAAAAAATCATCAAAAATTACAAAAATCGAAGAAAATTGGGATTATCTTGGCATACCACTGAAGCCATCCATATCGATGCTTGGTATTACTATCAGCAATAACCTTTCCTGGGAAAATCACGTGAGGTCCATTGCCAAAAGTGCATCCCAAAAACTTGGTTTTCTGTTTTGTGCCAAGAGCTATTTCACCCACAGTCAGCTGCTTATGATCTATAAGGCACAGATCCGACCTGTCCTGGAATACTGTTCCCATATTTGGAGTGCGGCACCTAAACATATCCTGAGGCTATTGGATTCTGTCCAAAAAAGGGCAATTCGTCTCGTCGATGATGCCTCGCTTACAAACTCGCTCACTTGTCTGGAACACCGTAGAAAAGTTGGCGATTTGTCTCTATTTTATAAATATTTTCATGGCCGATGCTCTTCTGAAATATCAACAATCGTTCCTGCTTTGGCAGTCTCTTCGAGATTAACCCGTCAAGTTCAGTCATCACACCCCTTCGTGGTCACTTTAGAGACCTGCAGAACATCACTTTCCAAAGACTCGTTCATCCAACGAACAGCGAGGCTTTGGAAATCATTGCCTAGGGAGGTGTTCCCCGAGGCATACAACCTTCAGAAATTTAAGAAGAACACCAACTCCTACCTTCTTTCCCTAGGTTCCCACGATGTTCTCTGAACATTACAGGATATCCCTTTTCGTGGGAACCAGAACATAAAAAAAAAAAAAATAAATAAATAAAAAATTTGTGGACCCGGATTGACGAAGATTTTCATGTAATTTAGTCTGCTTGATCTGATTCTGCAATAAATTTGGCCCATAGTCCCCTCAAACATTCATAAAATTGCAAAAAATCGATTAAATAGCAGAAAACTGCTGCTGAAAAAATGGAAAAAAATCTTTTAAACACAATTCAATAAATTTCTTGTATTTTTTATTAACAAAATACTAGATTAAAATCTGAAAATGCAAAAAAATGGTAAAATCTATGAAAATGACGTATAAACAGAATCAGAAGAATGATTTTCCCAACTTTCAAACTGTTTTCCGGTGGTATCGAGCTCTTTTATCTTCAAATGATCTTCGGAGTGGATTTCTCTTCCGTTTGTTCTTTTCTTTTGGTATATCTCTTTTGAGTGTCCAGCAATAGTCTGCCATCATGTTGATATTCCAATTTCCCTGATACCTAGTCTCCATTTCACTTATGTCTTGATGAAAACGTTCTCCCTGTTCTTCACTGTACTCCCCAAGATTCTCAGGAAAGTGGTTGATGTGAGAATCTAGGAAGTGTAATTTTAGATTCATTCATCCTAAGTTTTTGTAATTTGTCACTAATTCTCGACTATTGTCCTGTAATTTTCACTTTTATTATTTCCTAAAAAATTATGACACACATTTTTGAAACTTACCCAAGCTGCTCTCTCCGTATCATTCATTTTACCTATAAAATTAGCATCCTGAAATAGAGCTCTAATTTGGGGTCCATTAAAAATTCCCTCTTTTAATTTGGCATCACTTATCGCTGAAAACTTTTCTCTCAAGTACTGAAAACAATCGCCATCCTTGTCCAGAGCTTTGACATATTGTTTTATGAGACCTAGTTTGATGTGAAGTGGCGGTAGCAGATAGTTTGAAGGCTGAATTAATGGTGTTCGTATTACATTATGAGTACCGACATTTAATTTCACTCTCGTAGGCCATTCTTTTTTCACATAGTGATTCTTTCTGTCTCTGCTATCCCACAAACATAGATAGGAAGGATATTTTGTGAATCCTGATTGTTGGCCTAAAAGAAGTGTTGCGATTTTGAGATCCCCGCAAATTTGCCATTGGTGTTCTGAATACTTTATCTTATCCAATACAATTTCCAAATTTTCATAGGTCTCTTTAAGCTTCGTTGAATGGGCTATTGGAATTGGCGCTAATATGTTTCCAATGTGAAGCAAGACAGCTTTGAGACTTCTAGTTGATGAATCTATAAAGAGTCTCCACTCATCGTCTTTATAGATATTAGGTTTTAATTCATCAACCAAGCCTTTAACATTGGAACAGTACACCACCGAGTTCTCATCGTCCTTTGTGAAAAACTTCCGGAACTCCTCTTCTCTATTCCGATAAAAGCAAGCCGTTACCTTTTTAGCTAACAAATTTTTATTTTTTAGTCTTGATGCCAGTAATTCAGCTCCATCCTTAGGCAAATTTAAATCTCGTATGAGATCATTTAGTTCCTCTCGACTAAATGTTTCAGGGTCTATCGTTTTTCCATCTGGCATGAAATCTTTCCCTTCGGGATTTTTATCTTCAGAAATGTCTTCTTCCTCTTCTTCTTCCATTGGCATTTCTTCTTTTTCTACTTCCATCTCTTCAAGAGCTTCGATTTCATCAACAATAACTCTTTTCTGTGGCTTAATAGCTGATGAAACATTAGCGTACTGCATTTTACTTCTATTCAACGAAGTAAAACCGTCAGTTTTAGTCATACAGAAGTAACAGTTATGCGAACTAGTTGGTGAAGTCCAGATCATGGGAATTGTAAATTTCAAGTTTTCTCTATTTTTTGTTTTTTCCCATCGTGTCAACATTATACTACATCGACTACAAACAAAGTGTGGGACCCATGCTGAATCCGAATTTGTAATTTGAATGCAAAAGCATTCTTCATAATTTTGTTTTAATCTATCTGAAAACGTTCTGCGGTTTTTTACCGGCTGAAACTCCCCACAAACGTAAAAAAATTGATCAGGACTCTTATTGCATAGATGGGAATTGCTTCTTGTAATAGTATACTCTCCAGTAGCCAAGTTTTCCACTACTGAAGAGCTGCAGTCGCTGGATGACGACGCCTGCAAGCCTGCTTTCTCACCCTGACCAGACGCCGATACTGGGTTTCCGAATCCCTGCATCGTAAAGTACTCATCACTTGTACCTGCCATGACGGCACACACGCCGTTAACCCAGGGACTCTGCCAGATGGTTCTGTTGCCCACCGTCACCCCGAGGAGGTGCCCTGGTTGCAAGTACAAGCGATCATGCAATGAAATGAAGTTGCACTTCGAAGAAGTTGAAATTCCAACACGATGACAAATTTTTATCAAATAAAGGAAAAGGTGGAAAAAGAGGTATCCACATCGTAGATCATTTGAGAATGAAACAGTACAATACCCTCGAAAAACCGTTAAAAATTCAATTTGTGTACATTCTTGGATCTTAATCTTGTATTTTAGAAATAAAAACTACAAGAAATTTATTTAATTGTGTTTAAAAAAAAAATTTCAATTTTTTCAGCAGCCATTTTCTGCTATTTTATCGGTTTTTTGCAGTTTTATGAATGTTTGAGGGGACTATGGGCCAAATTTATTGCAGAATCAGATCAAGCAGACTAAATTACATGAAAATCTTCGTCAATCCGGGTCCACAAAATTTTTTGTACGATTTTTCACGATTTTTGCAATTTTTAAGGATTTTTTACAATTTTTTTAGATTTAAAACGGTTTATGATTAAAGTACGATCGAAATTAGTATTTAACAAATCAAAATACATGAAAATTATGGTAGCCTTAGATCTCAAAATTTTTTATCTTGCCAAAATATCGAATTTTCGCTATTTTTTGGGGTTTTTTGCAATTTACTCGAAATTGAAGCCCGGCCTAAACTGACTTGAAATTCGTGTTCAGCGGGTCGAAAAACATGCCCGTAGATAGGTGGCGCCCGGTGCACAGAAAACTTTTTTTTTGTGTGCCGGTGTAATCATTGCAGCCAAATCCACATCTGTGCCTACAACAATAACTTTTTCATCGAAGTTCTGTGTTAGTTCTATTGCTGTATGTACTATCAATACATCCGCATCTTCAATTGCTTGGGAAACAGTGAAGCTATCTTTTTGTTGTAAATAATTAAATAATTAATTAATTAGATACTCAACAAATCTCGACTCATTTCTTAAATTTGAAAGGAAGAAGTCTTTGTTTCGCGGAATTGGCATATCTTCAGTAAACTTTACCTCTGGAGAAATTTTATTTCGCACTCGTCTATAGCGCTCATAAGATTTGACTCCGAAGTTGGCGATGTTATAACCAGCAAAAACAATTGTAGCATTAGCAGAGTAATGATTGCAAACGTATGCTGAATAATCCTCAAAGACTTTTCGAAATGTTCCATCCTTACGCCAAGTAACTTTATGTAAGAGAAATCCACCATCGATGACGTAATTGTACTCAGAAGGGTCTGGTTTAACGAATTTTGTAGACTGAAGAGACTTATACAACTCAGACTTATTACTTTCTCTCATTAAGTAAGCCTTTATCATTAAATAAGCTCATAGGGAACGGAGCAAGTTCGTGAAGTAAAGCTGTTTTTACAATGTCTTTGTTATTAATCATTGATGCTACAATGCGTTGAAACAAAAGTGTAGTATTGACCGTGATTGGTTCTTCGTCGATTATACAAAGTGGTGTTGTCTTTACAAGAGTTCTCACACAATTCTTCCTACTGAACTTATATGATTCCGCATTAGCTCCAACCATTTTTGCCAAACTTTTCAGACCTTTTTCGATAGCTTTATGACAATCAACAGTTGAGTCGCCAACTAATCCAGTTGAAAGTGACATAATTTTACCTGGTCTTGAATCAAAGAGCCCATGTTCTAAAAGCCAAGTCTTGAATGAACGAACATCTGCCTTATCTTTACTTTGACGAGCGAACGTGAGATCGACATGTTGATCAGAGGTAGCACATCTGGAATTGCTAAACGATTCAAGCTGGTCCATTATGTCGTAAGCATACGGCATGCCTTGGATGAATCGTGTTAATACACTGTCTGTTACAGAACGCCCATGAGTTACTGATTGAGCACCAGTTTTCAAAACTCGCATCAACGTTTGCTCGATTGTCATGTCTGGCCAAATTCCAGACCAAGCTTTGTCCGTACGCCTTACTGTAAAAAGCCCTTTTCGGTAAAAGTTACAAATTCGGAAGGATCCATCACATTTTTCAAATCTGACATATCTTGAAGGTAAATTTGAGCCCCTTTGCAATAATTAAAATGCCCTGCCGCATGAAATATTGGTAACATTTGCTTGATACATGATAAATGTAAATTCCAATTGCCCAAACGTTCAGCCTCAATAAATTGTAATGTCACAATAACACTATTAAAGTACTGTAGCCACAGTTCAGCAGTTGGACTTTTACGCTGTAGTATCGTTGTGGCACTGATGAATAATTTTAACATGGCTACAGCATCATCTGTTTCATAAACTTGATCTAAAGTGGGTGGATTATTCTTTAGATTAGCAAATAAATTTGATATCGTTAATTTCTTATTCTGAATTTGACGAGAAATACTTATAAATGATGGAGGAGCTTCCAGTGGTCGAGATTCTTTGATGTGCTCAATATTTTTATGACTTTCTATGTTTTCAGAACTTTCTGCGAACTCTGCAATTATTTCCCCTATTGCATTCATTGCCAGCATATGAGCACGAATCGCTCTAGAGTAAGCTGTACACGACAACATCTTATCTACCAAATTTTGGGCAAATACTGTGCAAAACAATTCAAAAATACCAGAACCTTCCATTATTGTTCCAATAGCTTTTGAATAGGACATGAGCAAATAGAAACCTCCTAAGCGAGGAACTACATTTTCTAAATTTTTGTCCTTGGTGTTGCAGAGTATTTGTTTGGCTTTAATGTACAAAGGATAATCAAAAGTAACGAAGCAGGTTTTGCGTTCAGTTTCTTTGCAGTGTTGTGCAGCATAATGCAATGCTGTATAAATTGTTCTCAAGTCCGATGGATTCTCGTCTATGAATAGCAAACAAAAAATCTTCGAAACTTGATAAAACGGTACTTTAGCAATCCTATCAAATAAGCCACGAATACTAGGTAGTTTTTCAACTTGCATATAAGAAGCCCAAATGTGTGTAGAATATACTGTTGTGATTCCTGGTACAACATCTCCAAATGTAAATCCGGAAACGTCTAAGTATTTCACAGGTTCTAGTGTAGTTTTTTATCCGGAAAGTCTTTTAATTCCACAGCTCCTATAGAGGCAATTTCCGATGCAGCTGGCAGTCTCTTCAATTTTGGAATCTCTCCAGAAGTACAAACAGCATGCTTAGGAGCTACACAACAAATGCCACCCATAATGTGTATTGTGTTTTTTCCGTCAATAGTAGATGGATTATGATCTGCATTGTCGTATACATACTGAGTAAAACAAGGTTTCTCGATTTTTGTGACTTCGGCTTTTATTGCTGATAATTCATGTAAAGCAGTGTTGTGATAAGACGCACATACTCCAAGCTTAGCCAACAAATTGACGATTAATTTTGATCCTGATTTGCGGTTAATATATAATCCGGTAGACAATAGAAGAGAAGAAATAAATGATTTTGGACGAATAGCAGAGATTATGGAATGGGCTATGTAATCTTTTTTTACTCCAAGGCTGTTAAAAGTACCATCATCATCTTCATTGGCCATTTCGTCATCATTCGTCTCGGATTGTTCAGAATATGTTGACTTTGACGTCTTTTCCAGTCTTCTCTTTTTTTTGTGCACATCAAACATCAGCTCTTCCAAAAATTCATCTAAATACTTCGGAATGTCTGCATGAACATTGTCAAGAAAGCTGACAGACGAAGGATATGTTTTGGTCTTGTACTGAGTACTTTTAATTTGTCTTCGTATTAACTCAGCAGCGGTTCGTATAACACGAATATCTTCATCTTCTTTCCTTTCTTCACGATGCTTATACCACATATCGTCAACAGATAAATCGCCAGAACCACAGTAATTGACGATACTTTTAATCCCAGTACCTGAAATCGTGACGTCAGTACCGAAATGACTTTCTAAATGTGTTATTAGAGTTTTTGGTGACGGCTGATATTCCATAATTTTTAATAATCCACCGACTGTAAATTGGCATTCGAAACTGTTCTCAATGTAATCAAAAATGAATTTCAATGATTTTTCTAGAGGTGAATCCTCAATTTTAGATTCATCAATCGGAATTTTTTTAAATTTATTAAGACAGGAATGATGATAACGTGCCTTTACTTCTGTTAATACTTACGGGATATTAAACAAAAATCCCAATTTTTTAAAAAAAATTCTTTTATTTTCGTTTATTATGTGTTTCTTACGTGATTTATTGTAGCTGTCCTTTTGGCAAAACAAACAGTGTTTACTAAACTCAAAATCACTAGATACACTCCGTGTTGATATTCCGGATACTGATGAGTTTGGAGAACCAGGAGTATCCTTGTTGGAAAGTAAATATTTCGTTCGACACTTTTCGTGAACTTGAATTTCCGTTTTGCCTTCCAAAACTTTATGCTTATTATCACCGATTTTCATACTACATTCACGTAATGAGGCTATTCCACGTGCTTTAACGATTTTCACTTCTTGAGCTAATAAAGAACCAACGAACTTCCTTTCGCAAATGAAACATTTTAATGAGTAGTCCATTGTGATAAAATTATAAGAATGGTGAAAACGAAAAACTGCACTGGGCAACTGTTAGACAGACTATGAGCCACGTCGTCAGCTGTATCAGGGATCAGGTAAAAGAAATCTAACAAAAGAATCGACCTTCGAACGAAGCAGCTGCTCACTAAAGATAACGCTCCAAACCGGAATAGTATATTCTAGAAACATAATTTTTAGAACAGAAAAATAAAATGCCACGACGAAAAAATAAAAATTTACGAAAATTCGATCATAGTGTCATAAGAATATAGAAAAAACAGATATATTATTTAAACAATTTTTTTCCCTTAAAAAATTTTTTAAGGTTTTTTGGTTCGAAATTTAACAAGTTAAAGATCACAAAAGATACGAAAAAGTAAAAAAAATACAGAATTTTTATAAACAAATGCATTAATAGCTAATAAACAATAGATACAAACTTGATCTAAAATTTATCTGAAAGAGAAATTCATCCTTTATAAAAAAGACCTGAATATCCTTTATCGTATCTCTAATAGTTTAAAAGATATATCAATTTTTTAATTGACAAATCAAGTAGGCGCTATAATTACCGTATCGTATGATATTAAAAATTTTTTTTTTTAATTTTTTTTGCTTAGAAAAAAAATATACCGTTGGTCGATATTTGTTTATAACAAATTGTTAAACTAATAAACAATTAAATAATTAATGAAACATTTTTTTTTGCTAAACTATTTAAAAGTGTAAATTATGATTTTTAAAAGAAAAATTTTTTCTTGACTAATTATTTAAACAATCGAAATATAAAAAATCGTTTTTAAACAATTAAAAATTAAAATTAAGAAAACAATTTTTTTTTAAATAATAATTTTTTGTAAACAACAAAATAGCAAAAAAAATTTTTTTTAAAATATTGAATTTCTCTATTTGTTTATAACAATTTTATAAACAAATTACGTAAAAAATTCATTACCTATGTTAATTACTGCTATTGTTCAATGTGAAAACAGGCATAGCTAAATATTAATTGAAAAAAAAATTGTTATCAACATTTTTTAGATTTTTAATTTTTCAATAGTTATAAAAAATCATAATTAACAAATTAATTAACTTTAATGAAAATTAACCGCAGGATCTTATGAAATACATATATCAAAAGGGCTCCACGAAGTTTAAAAATTTATAGGCCAATTATTTATACCTTTCATTCCATTGTTTATGCCAATGGAGATTGGGAAAAAATTTGTTAGTTAACAATTGAATAACTTTTTGAAAATGATTATTAAACTTTTTTTTCTTCAGGGCTCGATTCTTTCAAGTGTTAAGAAGATACTAGATTTTTTTCAAATTTTTAAAATCACATTTTATGTTATGAAAAAATTATTTTTATTGCTGAACTCTCTTTAGCGGCGGCGCGCGCATGCTGTAACAGCCGCGCGGAGCCCTATTTTCAACGTCTAATTAAAATTATAAATAATGGAGATAGAGTTCCGGGAGTTAGGACTTTTTTATTGGAAATTTCCTCCTCTTTAACGAGCTTCAATGTTGATATTTTTCAAGTTATTAACAAAAAACGAAATATAATTTTTTTTTCATCTTATTTTGTTAATAACAATTGCAATTTTTAACCTGCACCAAAATCCTTCAAAAACATTTTTCTAGAGGTGATTCCGAATCGAATGAGCCATCGCTCATATTTTTAGGACCTTTATCTCTATTTTTCACGTTTTTGAACTTGTTGGTTAGACTATTAATCTACTTACAGTTTCTCTTTCCAAAGGACACTATGCACTACTGATTGATTATCACGCAACTTCGCCTTCTTTCACTGAATAACGTGGAATTTATACAAACGTCGAAATTATTCGAACGTCGTGAATAAGGATAAAATAGCTCGATTCAACGGCTAAGTAGGACTCGTTTTACTTCGTCGGGGAAGAAGCTGAGAATGCCAGATGCCTCTCCCGGCCCTTTTGGGAAGAGTAGAGTTCTCAGAATTAGCCTGGATGAACATAACGGTTTTGCACATGTTGGAGTTTGAACAAGAGAAAATTGACTGAGCGTGCTCAGGGACGGCTTAAGGACAATTTAAATTAGATTTGAAAATCTGGTTGGAAGCTGTGATTCCAACATCCTTCTTCACAATGTGATACGAAGAGATCGAATAATTTACGAATCGGTGCCAATTTATCCAACTCTCTTCTCGGAGCTCTAGTGTCACTATTGTCGAATCTCATATTCTTCAATAAAAATCTAAATCTTTGTTGAGACATTGTCAAATAAAAAATTTCTATCCCATATCCATCTCTCCTCCACAAATCTTCTATGTTCAATTCATTACTTTTGGTGAGCCCAGCCATATAAATCAATCCTAACAAGGCACATATTTCAATAGCATCCGTTTCACGAGCATCCCTTTCCCTTGTATAGTTATCTTTAGATTTTTCTATAAATAGGTTTGTACAAGTAACAATTTCAGATATAATTTCTTCAGTGATGAAATACTTCCATATTTCTATAGGTTGTTTCAAATGTCTTGTTTTCAATGTCGAGCCCGGCAAACGCTTTATTATATTCTCTTGGCGAGTTCTAATTTGTTTCCTTGGAGGTTTATGTTTTTTCCAACAAGTTTTATCCTTGGCTATAAAAAAAGATCTCAATTGCTATTTATAAATTAAAAATACCATAACTCACCTATGAATGATCGAGCGGACGTCTGGTATTGATCATTAGTTCCATCAGCATCAGCAATGTCTTGCTCAGAGTCAGTATTATGATCTATGATTTCCTCATGATCGGATTCATCTGAATCATGT